>OZ010699.1:12423814-12449878 GCA_963932265.1 Thymelicus lineola
CATTAATACCATTATTAGTACTATTATTTCTCCACTGGATACGCCTCTACCACTCTTTTGCTTGAGTCAGCTGCCAAACGAGCTTGAGAGCCAGTTCTTTGTCTTTTCTCTCATTTTTGGCCGGCAACGTATCATATCCCTCTGGTGTTGCTGATGTCCATGGGCGAAGATAGCCACTTACCATCATATGGATCGTCAGCTCTTTTGTCTCTCGTTTGTCGGCTATTTTCGTAAAAAAATATCAGTCACGACGTGAGACTCACCGAGAGACTTATGTGTTTTCCAAAATCTTAAAAATACGTTTAGTTACTCCGACCTAACATTAGTATTACATTTCCATAGTTGCACTGCAGACACAATACATTTTGCTAAAGGTAATTAGTAGCAAAACACTCAAATTACTACCGTCCGCTTCGAACCAGTTTGAGGGTAGTTCGTAAAACATGAAGTTTTACAGCATGTTCCAAATACAATTGTTCCAAACACTAGAACATGTTTTATGTCTGGGAGTTTCTCAACTATGGCGCTTGTATCGCTGCGGGCACTTCGGTAATAAAGAGGGTCGCTAAACTGGAGACTCAGTTACTCGTGTTATTATAATTTGCTGAAAGCAGACGGAATTTTCGTAGTTTTTGTTTACTATTATTACATAAATGTGGAGATACCTTATAGTTATTAGGTACATAATAATTATAATATGTCAGGTATCTGATGTACGTAGGTACTCAATTTATAACGTGTATTAGATTTATCGCAAAAAAAAATCGCGCCATAAACATTGAAGTATAATTATGTACTATTATGTATTAAAGTACGTACCAGAACAGACATCGCGAACAAAATTTATGTCGCGCTGGAAGGTTCTATTTTCCAAAAAACCCCGTTCTCTTTTCAAAATCGACTGAATCCACTGACAACTCTAGCCAATTGGCTTCAGTTCATTGCAAAAATTCTATACGCTAGCTAATAGCTCAATGGCCAAAAATGTTGGTTCTATTGAGGCGAAACCAGGGCGAGCTAGGTAAAAGTAAAAATACTTATTGTGTTTTATAATTGGTATAGTCAGTAATATGAATTATATTGGTTAAAATTAGAGCATGAAATTTAAACATTCAATAATCTCATTACAATTATCTCTGTATATATTATATTTTCCCTCCAAACTAATACATCAAACACAAGTAATCAGATTTCCTTTGTCCCTAATGAAAACGAACTCATCCTTACATCTGCAGAATAAGAGAATTAGCTTCCCTAAGTAGCACAGATAATGAATGCCTCTCACTGTTGGCTTTTGTCTATAAAGAAAAATGGCGGCCAATGTAACGCAATGGCGGCAAATGAAGGAAGCCATTGTGGAAAACTGTTTGCTGAGAGGACAATGAACAAACAATGTGGAAGTCTTGTCGTCGCCTCGGATGTTTGTTTTTTGGCCTTGAATTATAGCAAAAAAAAAAAGAATAATTTTCAAAGTGTCTTTTACTTTGGCAGAATAGTAAACTTTATATTTTTTTTGGCCTTGCTGTGTAGCACAAAAATCGTTGAGTATTTAAAAGAGTGAAGATACCTGGATATAGAGTACTTCTAAAAAATACTTATTTTATAGGAAACGGATTTATTTTCTTTACCTGACAGAAGTTGAATGGACGGGTACAAGACTATGCATTATATGAGTCTATGCAGATAGCTCTTCCATCAGAAGTTTCTTCCATTCTATCTTCAGACGAGTACAGAGTAAAATGACGTAAGTCCAATGAGTATCGATACGACAGAACAATAAAATGCTGTTATTTACAGCATTGAATTATACACATTCAAGAAAAAATGTGCAATTTTAATTAAAAAGCAAACTATGCCGCGGTATTCAGAGTATCCTAGTTTTTCTCTCTCAAGAAAACGTTTCACATTTATAAAATGAGATCGTACTTATTTTTGTAAGACTTTATTTATTTATTTAGATATTGGTTTATTTATTTATTTAGTCTTTTTTGTACCTTACAATTTGTATAGGAACAAATGCTAAAAGTCTTTTCTTTATTTTTTCTTATTACTTTTCATTAGGTGATGCGTTTTGAAATATGACTAGTACTGCTTATGATAAATCCTCATTTTTGGTGAGTCCAAACAAAATGATGTTATATATTGTATATAAACATAAATTCGTCTTTTTTAAATAATAATAATAATATCATTTATTTTGCAAGATCATAGTGTTATACAGGTGGTTTACATTTTATTGCTTCCTTATGCTCTGCTTTCATAGGCGTGCAAAAAAAAAACTATTCTATTTACATGATTTTAAACAATTAACAATATACTATTAAATTAAATTATATATTACTTATATTAATTATAAATTCTATTAATTAATTAATTAATTAATTAATTAATAATATAAAATAATTAATAATTAATTAAAAAAATAATTATAAAGTCTAAAGGGCTGATCAAAAAGCAGACGGACCACCTGATGGTAAGTGGTTAGTTACTGTCCTATAGATATGAAAAACTCCAGAAAAATCTTCAAGGTAATGTCGGCCTTAAGAACTATTTTATACCTGTTTTAAAGTACCCTGCGTAGCAACCCCAAAACTCTCCGGGGCCTAACTATACCAATACGTATTATAAACCCGAAGAGTTTGTTTGGTTAAACGTGCTAATCTCAGGAACTACTGGTTCGAATTGAAAAATCTTTTTGTGATTGATAGTCCATTTATCGAGGAAGGCTATAGGCTATATAACATTATATATATTTTAATAGTTAGTTTTTTCCACAAATTAACGCGGGTGAAACCGCGAGGCACAGCTTGAAGATACATGAAGCAGTCAGTTCCAGCTAAATCGCACTAATAAAACCACCAGTTTGTTATTCCAATCATGGCGGCATCTCTTTAGGGCCAAGGACATCCAATCCACAAAGAAGTGATGGCCTCGTCGTTTATAAAAGCTGAGCAGCTGTTCAGATACGTTCAGTTTATAAGATAGGTGAATCCCATTACGTTGTTAGTAAAAAATCAATCCCCAAATTGGAAATTTCGTTAAAATGTTTTGTTTCCCTCAATAGGGGCTGCAATGCCGCCATCAAAATAATAAAAAAAGAAATCACCCCTTTGATTTCATGGCGAAACAATCCTTTGTGCATACTATGTACAGTTTTGCATATGCATGGCTATAATTCATGTGTGAATATTAAAATCTTATGATGAACGTACATTGTCCGGGGAAAACAAATTGTCGTTCACACATACTGAGTGGATTTTTTGAATTTACATATTAAGTTGAGAGCTGCTTAAATGGTAGGCTCCGAAATAATGCCTTGACCTAACATCGAAACAAAATGCATCGTTGCAAAGCAGCAATATAATAGGACATGTTATAGATGCACAAAGCTTGAGGAAGTTTTAAGTCTGAATTAGCTTCCTTCTGAGGTATTAGCAGAGCTCTATGATATGAGGTTCTTCACAAGAGATGTAAATAGAGTTTTCTCTCAGGGCCTGCAATAACCGTGACTCCTCTGGTGTTCTTCATATCCATGGAAGAAAGTGACTTCAAACGATTGCATCGGGGATTAAGGATCATTATGTTTTCAGAGCGAAAGACCCATAATAAATAGGTACGTACGTATGCGTATACAATGGGAAATAATTTAACTATTTTGTTTAGAGTTTAGGCCAACTTGCAAAGTGAAACATTTAACGGCTTAAAGATAAAGTTTAGTATAACTTTAAATTGATCGATATCAAAGTTAAACTATGAAACTGACAGCACAATTTAACTTCATGTATTGCAATAGCGCGCATAATGAGTAGTCGGAACGTTTTATACGTTGTTATAAGTTGCGAAGTAACAAGATACTGTATAGTTAAAAATTTACTACGATCTATGGAAGTATTGAAGTGCTGGTACGCCGGCTAAGTTGTAGTGCGGTTTTGGTATTGGAGATCTAAGACTCAATACTCACCTACGTAACGTGACAGAAATGTCATTTTTCTTTGTCAATATTAGCACGCTGAATAGCTTATTAAGTCGAGCCAAGTCATATGCCACGGCACGCGGAGGCTACTGCATACAGTTACATTGAATGGTGATTCTAGTGGCAAGCTCTGGGCAAGCGGGCCTATTATGAACTTTTAAAAAACCATTCATGTTCCAGGCAATTCATTTATCGGGCTTTAAACGACGTATGATTGGCTAAAAAGTGTCACGTGACCGCTTTCGTAACACGAATTTGACGTTTACACTGGAACTTGGCTGGAATCAAGAGTTCATAATAGACCGCCAGGTCATGTTGCCTGGGCACTGTAAGTTGTGGTATAACACAGCAACAACTTACACTACCGTGACGGCATATCGTTACATGAAAACGTTCCACTCTTTGTATTTCCACTTCAAAAACACCTCAAAAAATATAGAAGTTTTACTATAAAAATCTCTATCGTTCGCCAAATGGACACGTTATAGCTACTGTTTCCAATATATTAATTGTGTCTTTCAAATACTGTGTCTATGTTAGAAACATTTCATTTGCGAAGCACGACTATTCAAAGCAGACCGCAAAAATTCAAATATAACGCACATTGCTGTCAATACCGCTAGTGCGTGACCAGTTTTCTAACACGCGGTGAGTTTGAACAATGGTTAGGCACTCCAACAAATTTGCAATGGGCGGACAAATCAACATTTATTTATTTATTTGTATATACACATACATATAATTAACAGGACTAACCCAAAGCATTACGCGCAGAATTTAATACTAAACCAAATAGGTACATACATGGTTGACAGAACTACATAGTTTACATACTACAAATTAAAACTAAGAAAACTGAACAGAGCAATGTAAACTTATTTAAAGTGTTATAAAACATGTACTATTCCTGGGTAGGAATATTGATTTTTCAAAAACTTAATGATCTGTTAGTTTCCACTTCCACTTCCATCAAAAGCACTTTTCGCTATTTTTCACAGTTTTGGATTTTCTCATCCACGCCCACTTCAAAAATTTACCCTGTTGTAACCGTAATTGAATTGAGTGTATCGACCTGAAACAGTGAATGTTTTGAAGAGTCATTGTATTTGTATATTTTGCATAATATAACAATAATAACAGTTAATATAAATATCGTTTTTCAAATTGATGAAATAATGAATAATCGTCATCCCATTAAAACATTGTGAATGCAACATTTGTGGTATATTACGCGGTCAAGTTAATTTTGATGTGCAGGATTATTTTAACGAACTATTTTATTGATATTAAAGCTCTGTGTCGGAAGGATGGACTCGTAGAAAATGCATTAAACACATCTGTTATATGAAAAAGCAGTATTTTTTTTTTCCAAAATTGGTTACATAAACTTAATAAAAATAATTTACACTCTAGTTTTGATGTTATATTTCAATAAAATAAAACAACATTAATATTTTTATTCCATTAGCTGTATATCGACTCTGGCTATCCATCTGGTCATCACGATCAATGGACGATACCAAAGAACTTTTTTCTTACATTGAAAGCAAGAACAATATGTTTTAAAAATGGTAGCTTTGGGAGTACCAAAACAACTAGGCAAAGTAACTGCTGTAAAAATAAAAGAGATGATGAAAAATAAGAAAAATAAGAGAGATAATGGACACTATCCTAAACAGCGTTTGAATTTAGAATAGCGCTCGTCCATTTTGCTCTGTATTATTGCTATATATCATTATATCATTCGATTCAACAGTATATGCTTCTATTAGAATGTTATATTTTCTTTGTGTCCTCCTTGCATTTTATTTATCAAATATAAAGCATTATTTATAATTTATATCAAAACATCAGGATTATGATTCCCGGAGCGAAAGAAAAGTAAGTTACAAGTCGAAAGAGTCAATACAATACAATATATCTGTACAGTTCAAAACGTATGGGCATCCTACCAGCGATAGTGGACGTAGTGCGATTCTGATAAAAGCTTAAACAAAAGGCTCTTCGTCGAAAAAAAATGGCAATTTACGAGAGCGGCTGTGGACGTAGCGGACGCTAAATCTGCGTATTGATGTTGTTTGGTGTTTGTTGTTAGAAATAGGACGATGGTTCCTATGTATAAGGGCTATATTTACAGGAGAGGCTCCGAAAGTTTAAATTTTTTAAATTTAAGTTGATAAAACCGAAGTTTATGAAACTTTGCTTGTTTACTAAAACAACTCCTTATTTATACCATGTTGTTTTATTTGTATTCATCTTTTTTTTCGTTTTACTGCACATTGACTTTTATGTTAGTTTCTGTTACATTTATCTTTCTCCAAACACATCCTAAAAATGCCAATGTGTCACATTGGCTTTTATACACGTTGTACGCTAATTGATAGGAAGTAACTCCTTATGATTCTACTATAGTAACCGTTACTCTATTCACTATAATTTTTACTTCCTAATACTAAATTCATAAAATTTTGGTCTCAAACAAACTTAACATGATAATCATCATCATCATCATCAAGTTTTATTTAGACCAATCGATAAATTGAAAGCCATAATTTAAGTTTATTTATCTAATAAATGTAATAACACAATATTAATATTGTTTAATATTTAATAAGTTTTTGCAATCATCGCAACGCGAACGTTGCTTCTTTAAACGTATAAGTGCATATATTTGCAGTAGGCCAAAAATTTACACAAACGCGCGGTTGAACTCCCCGCGAATAAGTCTCAAATGACTATTTTGACATTAAACGTCTAAATACATGCTACGCCGTTGTATTGAAATAAAAAATTGTGTTTCTATGCAAAAAATACTTTTTTTAATAGCTCACCTGATTAATAACATCGATAATCTTATCGATCGCATCTGCGTTTACCATAGAAAAGTCAAAATGGCCAAATCGTTAGTTGGGCCCTTATACATAGGACCCATCGAGGACGTTTTAACACTAGTTATAAATGGCGAGGGTGTACTAGTTAGAACATCAGTCGCCTCCTTGCTTCGATTGCCAACATCATTCGTCAAGCTTAAACTCTGTTTTATATTTCCACGAAGAAAATTGTCATTTCATATATTGCAAGTTTTTAGTAATAAGTATTTTTTAAATATCGGTGTGAGCTGTAAGATGTTGTAGGTAAAACGTAATCAATATTTTCCGATTTGAGAAGACGATTAGACGAGAAGAATTTTGTTATGCATTATTAATGAGGGAAAAACGGCAAAAGAAATTCCTCAGCCGTAGAGGTATTAAATGGTTAAATCGGGTTCTAAGTTGCTTAACTTTATCCAACATACAGTTGAAAAGTTACAAGACAAAGCTTAGAACATTCATAATAAATCATAACAAATAAATCTTTCTATACTGATAAATAAAATTGATCAAAGGACACGGATTTTATTTGTTTCGTGAAAAGTAAAGAAACGCGTGCAGCCGTTCACAGACTGGAAAAGGATTTATTAAAACTTTTCGCTCGAGGCAACTTTATTGTTTCCAGTTTCTAAATAGCTACTAGTACGCCAAACTACTAGTAGCAGCTTGTCTTTTCATTTTTAGTCTTTTATAATATAATATCGTTAATAAACAACAAAGATTCTGCTTATCTTGTGCTTTTTCTTTTAATTTCCTTTTTAATTGAAAAAAAAGAAAATCGGAACCCTTATGAAGCCTTATAAACCCTTTTACAGCCAATTTACTCCGAAACTACTGAACCAAGTGAGTTCTGGAACTCATGTGTTTTTTGTGACTCAAAGACGAAAGTATAAAGACGTAAACAACTGAATTTTGAAAATTTTACGAAATCTAAGCAAAAAAAAAACTGTTTTGGAAACCGTATTGTACGGTCACCTGCAGAGAAAAGTAACCCATCTGTTTACACAATTTTAATAGACAGATGGGTTACTTTTCTCTGCAGGTGACTGTACGTCAAATTAAAGGGCTTATTGTTAGGATCTCAAATATATTTTTGTTATAGTTTTACAATGGAAAGTTTTAAAATTATTCAAGAAACAACGCAAATTTAAGACGAAAATTGACCATCCCCCCTCTTTATCTCCATAACTACTGAGGCTAAAATTAAAAAAAAATACAGCAAATAATTATTTAATTTTTATTTTACAGGAATATACGAGTACATATATAAAATAGCAGTGATAGTCTAGTGGTTAGAACGTTGGTCTCCCGAACGCGGGGGCCCGGGTTCAAATCCTGGCATGCACCTCTAATTTTCAAATATTATGTGCGTATTACAAGTTAATTATCACTTGCTTCGGTGAAGGAAAACATCGTGAGGAAACCTGCACACCTGAGAGTTCTCCATAATGTTCTCAAAGGTGTGTGAAATCTACCAATCCGCACTTGGCCAGCGTGGTAGACTATGGCCTGTACCCCTCACACTATGAGAGGAGACCCCAAGCCCAGCAGTGGGACAATTATGGGTTGTTGCTTTGCTTTATACATAATCACCGTACGGAACCCTCTTGATGCGAGTTTAACTCGCACTTGCCTGGTTTTTTAAGATATTATATCCAAAACATAAACGTGGTATAATATTATAATTATCATGTAACTTCTTAATTAAAAATGCAAACTTTTCAACAATTTTTTATCTAAGTTTATCTCTATTATTCTCTTAAAGTACATGATAATAAAAAAAAACATAAATGGCAATATCATAAATATGTTTGTACTATAGTGTGTTATTTACAGGGGTTGAGGAAGGGGATTAAAAGTTTAGCCAGAAGGCGTTGGCGTCGTAGCTTTTCTATATTTATTGTTCATGGTTCAGCAACAAGAAATCCCTTTTAATTTCGTGTATTTCTTTTATACCAGTGAATGCCAAAACACGGATTTTCGTTAGAGAGAACTGTGTTGGAAGTTAACGATATTGCAATGTGGATTTGGCATTTTATGTCATTGTTTAATTTAATACATAACTTAGTAAATAATCATTACATATTTATATTATACTAATATAATTTTAAGATTTTGGTATACAGATACATAATTGTAACTTTGTACCCAGTCAATGTTTCAATTGATTTTAAGTACATAAAATACAATATATAGTGATTCATACTGTAACAAACATTCCATGAACACGAATTCAATTCCTTAGATGAAAAATATCCTAGATAAAATACCTATGATGCAAATAAATGCAAGTTTCAAAATAAAAAAATATGCCAAGTAACATAAATAAAACAAACGGTATTCAACAGTATAACTCAAATTTTTGAACTTTGGCGAATAAATTACATAAGTATTAAAGCTTAATTGTGTTTAAGCAAACATATCAAACATGATAAGTTGGTCTAACAAAAACTGCACACAAGTAAAATAACTTCAACGTAAAAATTGTTCTGCGTTCAGGTGCTTTGTGTTCTAAATAACAAAATAAAGCGACGAGAAAAGTGTTTACTTGCAAAGGAACAACTGCGTCAAGGATTGCTTCGCGCGGTCTCAGTGAGGATTGGTCTGGGAAAGCTGCTTTTGTTACCGCAGTGCTGAGAATGCTGGAAAATAGCGTGATTCACCGACGTTAGGAATAATATGTGTATAGTAGCATAGTTTGAACAAATCTTTATTGTTTAATACACCATAGAACATTAAAGAATTCTTAACGTGGTGGCCTTAGCGGTTTCTTCCGTCATCCAGCACCATCTGAAACTAGCAGGATACCCAACTCTTCACCAGGGTATCATGTTCATGAAATGATTTATTTATTTTATTTATTTATTTATTCTTTTGCAACACCTTAAACTAGAGGTTACAAGGGCGAACTTAATGCCTAATGGCATTCTCTGCCAGTTGACCCCAAGTTGCCAGATGATCTCAATGATCAAGTTTTTTTGAGTCAGGTTTTTGTAATATATTTATTTATTTATTTATTGATCGCTAACATACTGTACATCATTACATACAATTCGAGGCATTAAGTAGTTACATTCATTCTAAGCGCCAGTACAATTATAAGCTACGACTACATTTAAAGCAACAATAAATTAAAAAAATTATATAAAATAAAAAAGTCTTAAATTCATTTAGATACAAATTTTAAAATTTAATTCCATAGATAACAATAAAATTGCATTCAATTAAAATTAAAATTTACTTCTAGAAGATTCAAGTTTCGAGATTTTTTATTCACATTCTAACTGCAAAGATAAAATTTTTCGTTACGTGTTTAAATTATAAACGGTAGTAGTTAATGGTGTAGTTATAATTAATTCCCGAGGCAGCAGTTAAACTCTTGTCTGTGTGGTGTGAAATATGCTCTACACAAATTTTTATTATGTTTAATGATGAAATGTATGCAGTTAGTTTTTTTACTATAAAAATTTTACTTGTGTTAAATATTTTCATTGCAGTAGTTCTACAATAAGGTACTTTTAATTGTGAATGTATTGTGTTGTGTTGTATTTCTTCTCTAGTCTTTCTCCTAGAATAAGAATCACTTCGAATAAATATTTCGTCTTTTATCTTAATTATTTTTTTTTGCTTTTGTTCATATAATACCGAATAATAAGATTTCTCTTTCTACAACTTTCTACTAACGATACATTTAACCTTTTTTAAATATAAAAACTTAAGGATCCGAAATCAAATTAACTTTGAAATTTTTCGCCCCTTTATAAAAAACTTAAATTTCAACATGAAATTCCAATAAAAGACCCTTCAATTCTTGAAACTGCCGGAAGGGGTACTTTATTAAGGCACTGTTCAAACAGTTTGTGTACTTTCGCGAGATTAAAGATTTATTTTTAATTTTTTTGACCCTATAAAGTCAGCCAGGAATAGACTGTTCATCTGTAAGTATTGTATTTAACTAAGGGAGATGTCCTTCCAGGCTTGTCTATACTATAATAAAACTCAAAGTGTCTGTTTGTCTGTCCGGGCATCACATAAAAACCCATAAACAGATTTCGATGAAAATTGGTAAAGTTGTTACTGATACCCTGGGTCATATTTTAGATAACGTTTCATCCCGGAAAATTAAAAGGTTTCCCGGGAAAACAGGATAAAAGTTTGAATAAGTAAAAACATAATTTTCGTATGCAAAGCTGCGGGCAACAGCTAGTTGTTAGATACATATGTCTGGAGATCGGCCTCGATTCTTCAAAATTTGTACCAATATTATTACATTATGCTAGCAGTGTGGAAAACATTGATACCATGATTCAGGTCAATAATGACGAACATATGTATAGTGAAATGTAGTTTCAAGTATTTTGGTATTTATTCCGGCTAGGGGCTTGGGTGTCGTCCAGGTGGGTCGTAGCTCGTTTGTCACTTGTAACATAAAAAAAAATACATAAAATAATGATAAACTATTATAAACTATAAAAAACTAAAATTATGATAAAACTAAAATAATGATAAACTTGCTTGTTTGATGACAGTTACTTCAATTCATGGCTTTGAAGCAGAATCATAACATCATGCAAAAGTACAAACTAAACGAAATAATCCTTCATCATCACAAAAACGCTTATCGCGCCTATTCGCGTCTCTTTGACCGCGGTTATGACGCAGTCGAGTGATCCATTCCGGCCGAGCTCCCCCATTGTATTAAAAGTACACTTTCCTGAATGAAAAGCGTTTTGCCATTTCGTCCCCACGTGTAGGACCCTTGTTCTCAAGGTTTATGGAATATTTAGTGATTTTTCAAGAATTCTTTAAGAATGTTTTAATTAATAAACTTCGCCCAGAAAGGTAATCTTTGATTAATCAATTTTCACATTTCTTGCAGTTTTTAAATAAAGGGACTTTGATTGTAAGCTTCTAAATGCTGGCCATACTTGCCATACTTGTCAAGTTTGCAGCGGACATGACGCGGCATCCAGGTGTATGGCCACGGTATGGCTATCTGGCCATATAGCTATCTCATGCAAACTGGATGGCGCATCAAGTCAAATTGCAAACTTGACAAGTATATTTCATCGTGTACGATCAGCTAAAGAAGTGCAATGACCTTTAGAAACTTAATCCTCAATTACTTACCTTACCCTTAACCCTAACTTACCGAGAAGTGGATTTAAAAATTTTTAAGAAGATACAAAAGAGCTATGATCTTTATCCTTAATCGACAATGCTAAGAGGAAATGCACGTACAAGAGTTACGAGATAAACATAATTTATTGGCTGTGTTTAATAAAAGAGAAAGATGGAAAACAGTCTACCGTGAGTCCACCTTATATTTTTTTAAAGAAACAACGGTTAAGAGAAGTGCTGTAGTATCAACTTTACTTTAGCCAATGAACCATACGAAAACCCCTGCACAGTTTAAACCCATGATTTGTTAATGCTCTACGCATGATTAAGGAAATTCGCTTTAGATTGAGGAAATCGAAGAGCTTTCTCCACCTCACGTGAATTGGTGAAGTTTTTGCTATAAATCGACCTTCGTATCTTTGATCTTAATTTTCATTGTTTTTCTAAATTATAGCCATTCCAGTCTTTTCTCAGCACAAAGCTTTCAAAGGCACGTGTCGAATCTTTGTTTGGTATCAGACTATTTATAACGTGGCGTTTGAAAATAAAGTAAATATTTAATTGCGGTTGAGTTTTTTACGACCTACCCTCCGAATGCCGTGAGCGTGTTTATTGCTTTCATGCAATTTTAATTTAGAATCGATTTAGAAATGCAAGACGTAGTGTAATGAATTTAGTGAATTGATGGTGTCGGAACTTCGAGCAATGGTACCTATGGGGTTCTTTAATGGTTTGAAAGAAGACCCTCATCGACTTTAGTCAATGATATTTAACTATATCATTGACTTTAGTCCATGTTTGTAGGCGCTGGTTATAGAAGTAACATTTAAAAGAATAGCCGTCTGTTCTTGCGATTGTTTTACGGATAAGTTAGTTGGTTTACGGATTTAAATTGTCTATGACCAAAACTGATTTTAGTCGTAAGTATACACATATCTGCACTACCCGTATATAAGACATTTGCCATTCAGCCATCTAGATGCGCGGGTGTATAGCACTGAAACCATTTTGTGTTTAAATTGTAATTTATAATTAATTCTAATGTGTAATTAATTCTAATGTATAATTAATTCTAATGTATAATATTTTTATTAAGTTTCCAATTTTTTCCTCTGTTTCTTAATTTAAATAATACTAGTACGTAAGCAACAAGTCAATAAGTTATTAAGCATGCTGTAATTATAAGACTTATTATTATAAGCTCAGTTAGGTAGTATCTGAAACCAAATATGTATTTTTAAAATTTCAAGTGCTATATCTTATATTGGTAATCCAATAAACAAATAAAAAAAACATGAGAGGTGTCAAGGGACACCCGGATGTAACGAAGTTCCTTTCGATTTAAGTATTGTTTTACGCGCTCAGCAGCGTGATTCAGAAAGTTGTACAGCGCCATCTAGTTTCATATTACTGAATCACTTCAAAAAGTGTCGTGACAACTTTTCGTAAGAATTTTTTCCGTCTAGCCCCCTTTCACAACGCGCGACAAGGAACTTCGTTCCAATAAATATTATAAATATTGCCTGGTTCAGACAAGACGCAGTAACACAAGTCAATGATTCATGGTTTAAACTTTGGGCACCGCTGGTTAGGGGCGAGCCGAGTGACAAGTGGGGCAATAAGGCAGCGCAGTACACGCGAGTGAGGTGTCACTGTGAAGAGGGGTCAGACGTGACCGTGATTTGTCTGTGAAATTCAGTTTCTTCTAGTAAATGTTGGTTAGTAACTCGATATAGTCTATACATTACGAATGTTAAATTGTATAAACTACATGCTGTTATTTATTTATATAATCCTTTAATACAATGGTCGGACTTAATGCCTAATGGCATTCTCTACCAGTCAACCCTTGGCTACGATGAGAATGTGTGGTAGGCTTAAACGTTATGAATGCAAGATTAAATTAATAATAATAATTAATAATTAATTGTTATCAGAGAAACTATAATATTTCCTACATATATTGTTGGACGTATATATTAAACAAAAGTGAAAAATCTTTTCACTATTTAAATAAAGAATTTACATATTGGACACAGAAAAAGGCTTGGCCTACCATACAGGAAATCGAAGAGAAAAAAATATGTTACCATACTAAAATAGGAAGTATGTAAGAAAAAAGGTTGCCATCTGATGACAGATTATAACAAAATAAAATATATATAAGATAGCTTAACCTATTTTATGTTTAGTTATGTACAGAAAAAATATTATTAATGTGAAAGTTTTTTGCTTGGATGTTTGTTAATTCACGCAAAAACTACTGAACGGAATTTCATGAAATTTAGAAAATAGGTAGACCATGATTTGAAATAAGATATAGAGTAATCTCGGGAAACGCGGTCAGAGCGCTAGTAATTTATAATACTTAATGATAAACCACAAACACTGGTGCCTAGCGGGCCTATTATGAAATTTTATAAAACCACTAATGTTCCAGGCAATTCATTTCTCGGGCTTTAAACGACGTATGATTGGCTAAAAAATGTCACGTGACCCCTTTCGTAACACGAATTTGACGTTTACTCGAACTTGGCTGCAATTAAGAGTTCATAATAGACCGGCTGAAACTAAATTCTATAAAGTTACCTTCGCACGGTCATGAGAGGTAGCAGCCATGGGTTACCACAGAGACTGGTAATTAACTGAATCACTTTCCACATTGTTGATGAAGAGAACAATTAAGTTTAAAATTATCGCCTTCATTTCCATAATCGAATAAAGCTCTTGAATGCTGCCCTCTCATAGGGTAGGTAAGGATATTTCATACGACAAACGATTTATTTGCTGTGAATGGATAACTTATAAATAAAAATAAAAAAAGTGTTCTGGAACAGTTTAAATCATAGCTCATAGCCCGGCGGCTTGTGTCGATCCTAAATGAACGACAAAGTTAAGCAACAGTGGGCGCGGTCGGTAGTTGGATGGGTGACCGCTAGTGGCAAGAAAATATCTTGAGCGTTTCCGTGCTTCAGAGGGTACGTAAAGCCGTCGGTCGCGGTTGTTATAATAAGATAACAGTCTTTAAGCCATAACGGATACTCCTGGGGGGTTTGAAAACTTCCGACATTCGGGTTGGCTACTAACTCCTCCATTAATCCGCACTGGAGCAGCGTGGTGGAGTATGCTCTAGGCCTCCTCAAGAGGAGAGACCCGTGCCCAGTAGTGGATCATTAATGGGTTGCAGCTAAGCCAAGCCAAATATTATATGTGTGGAATGAAGTGTTCTGAGTTGTCGGGACAAATACATCCTGACACAATTGGGCTTGCCTTGTTCTGAAGGCCTAGGCACGTCACTGAAACTGGATGGCTCGAAAAGCTTTGTTATAACACAAATATTTACGGTTTATATCACATTTTGGTTTTTATCCTGACCCCAACGGCATTTGAATCTTATTGTACAGCACAAAATATAAAAGATGTGACGGTCACTAAGCCTAGGAGCGCACTACGGTATTACGCCGTTGCAACAAAATACCACTGAGGTATAATGTCGCTACTTAAAACTTTGATTTTTTCGCCGCACAATGCGCGCAATGCAAATAAACACTACGTGTTACAAAACCTTCGGCGTTTTGCCGCAGCCGTAAAAACCGTAGCACGCGCCTGGCCTAATACAGGACGTTAAAAGAGACGGACAAGAACGGAAGAGGACGTTCACACAATATTATTATTTTATGCCTTCCAAAGAGTACTTTATAATGTATTTGAAAACTCATACAGAAATGAATGATAAACGACAAATATGTTTCTCTTTTCTTTCTTTTCACAGGATAGCAAATCCGTAAATCCAGAGCGAATCGAACGCTTTACGTCTGGTGCGTCTATACCTGGTTCCACAAAGGAGGCATTGTAGATCGTATCAAGCTAACATAAAGGCGAGAATCCCTTGAAGGATAGAGGCGTTGTTGGCAATTGTTCACACATAAGAACAGCGAAGTTTTCCGGTATAATCGGATTACCGACGCAGATGACGGTGAATTGCGATTTGCATACGTAATATTGCTAAGTGCACTTTTAGATTGCGCAGTACCGAAGTAAAATTAATGATCTTGCTGGATGTGGTAGTGCTGACGTAATTATGCCTTTCTATAGCAGTGGCTAAGGAACTGTGGTGTCAATTTCTAATGGTGGATGTTCACCACCCTCACAAAAAATGAAATTTAAAAATGGCATGGAAAACATCTTACATTAAATAAATGTAATTAATCATTTCCACTTTAATGTTTTGTTAAATAAACAGAAATATTATTGTGTGGCGCAATGGTTACCATGCCGGATCGCCGCGCCAAGGGCCCTGGGTTCGATTCCCAGCGAGGCAGAAAGAATGGTGAGTTTGAATTTCTGTTCTTGGTCTGGGTGTGACAGTCCTTGTCTTGTATGTTGTCCATGGCACCCATGACACGGGGAATCCTAGTGTAGGGCTATGAGTGTGAAGCGTTATTTATTTAGTGGGGTATGTATATTTTAAATTAGACGATCTCTACCAATGATTCAATAAAGTCTGATTCAAAATAAATAAATGGAGTTTCATTCAACGTCCAAATGTTTACATCTGAAATGCTACCGTCCTTTCTTAGTTTATCCCTCTCACAATCTCATCCAGGATCTTTATATCCCCTTTTTCCTTCCGTAAGAGCATTACTACCCCTTGTAGGGTCATTACATAAACTTGCGGCTGCTTTTGTAGTTGAAGAGCTCTGAACGGTTGTGCAAAATGGTAATTTCGGGCGTAAAGCTGAAGTGTTTGGGGCAAACACTCGAAAAAATTTAATTTATTTGTGGAGTGCAAAAATGGACCCCTCGATGATTGAATAATTGCGTGGGGGAGTATTATTGGATTTGTTTGGAAAAATGGATAGCCTATCACTTGGTTAGGTAAAAAATATATAGTGCGTACCGTTTGACATTTTGCCCCACCTTATCCTATTACAGATAACTCTATTTGATTTCTAAAATTTGACATGTATTCACATTTATTAAACGCACTATATGGAACAATTAATAGAATAAGCGTCCCAACTCAGAGTCATTAGCGGTTACTTTAATCGCCCCTTAGTAAAAAATAACCATACAAATTCTGTACTAAGGAGCGATTTAAATAACCGTTAGTGACTTGAGTTGTAACGAAGATCACTATAATGTTTGGTAGCAGTAGGGAGGCAACTGACTTGAGAACTTTGCAACTGACTTGAGATAGATTAGTGCAAACGGCCATTAGTTAGCAAGGTATTTTGGATGTCCATTAGTTTCAGAACATAGCTTCGAAGTCAACTTTTAATCGGGTTGTGACTATTGGTTTGATAATGATATAAAATGAAAAAGTTATGCCCTTAATACATCTTTGGTATGGAAAACTAACATGTAAAGGCGAGCATAAAGAAAACTGCGCCATTAATAAATCAAACGGCAAATAAAGATAAGAGTGAAAAGAAAAAATCCTTAAATTTTTTTCATAAATTTTATAATTTACGAACTAGGTATAAATAAATATTAACCTACAATGAATGGACCAACAATTTGTTTCAGTACCAAACGATAATTGAATAGAGTTATCGAAGCGTGCAAAAACCGTTTTTTGTAATAACCAAACCAGGAATCTAGCGCAAACTGATTTGGTATCGTAGTGGAAGTCCAATGTTCAATGGTCCGGCAACATCGGATGACCATAATCGAAACCCATTCGGTATTGTACTCAGTTTTTTGTTTCCGCCGGCAGTTTCAGCGTCATTCATGTGGATTTGTGGTCTCCGTTAACATTATGTACTTTTTCGTATAGATACTACTGTATCTAACTCTTCGCTTGGCTTCGATTAGTTTTGCTTAGGAAATCCATTTCTTGCGTTTCAAAATAATATCTACGTCGGCAACAGTTATTAAATATTACTGATTTTTATTATTTGTATAAGATTTCAATTTACCCTCGTATTATTAGGTCGGGGAAAAAGACCTGACTACATCATACTGTGAGGCCATTTTCCATCCGTCGGCCGGACAACAAGGAGACTATTACAGTGTGAATCGGAAACAAAGAGGTCACTACTCCCACGACCCGATACAATTAAATGTATGTGCCGCCGCTGAGCTGATGACAAAATTAAATGTACTAAATACACTTTTTCGTTGCACTAACGGCTATCTTTTATTTTTTACACTGCCAGGTCAACCCGCTAGGGATCCTCCCTGGTCACCCAGGGAGCGCGGCACAACCTCCATGGATGGATAGATGGAACCTCTCGTACCGGGATTCAACTTGATTGGACAGAACCATATCTTCAACGGGAGAAACCATTTTTCATAAGCTTTTTTTTTGCTTTGCTACGCGAGAAGAAGCAAGCCGCCCACAGCATCGATCCGCGTTCGTTAATCGCAAAAACGCGAACGCGCCCTATTGAGTTGGTCTAAGCCTAAATAATAGTTTAGTTTTTCTTTCGCCGCTTCTTCTCCATGACAAAGCACCTTTCCGTTTATGGCGAAAGATTCAAAATGACTGGTCTATCAACAATACCTAACTATATGAATAAACGATTTTGCATTCGAATTGGAATTTAAAATTCGGTTCGTAAAGTGAAGTAGGTAAATATCTGTTCATTCTACCTTACGTAAGTCTACGTTGAAGCTAGACAAAACTCAGGACATTTGAATACATTACTGGTCCATTTATTTGATCTGCCTCAAAGTGGGCCATTACTGAATGTTATCGTTACAATTTAGTGCCTTGCTAAGCTTTAGGGTGTTGTGTCTAACCGTTTTGTGGGTTTTTATTAGATTTCATTTACATTCTTCTCCTTTTGGTCCCATATGTCGTTGGGCTGGACTGTGGGAAGCTTCCTTCTGAGGTTTACCCGGACTATAACATTTGTGTAGTAAGAATGACTTTTCATTCGTCAGCGGCACAGCATTTGCCGGTACATTATTATTAATTATTCTGACTGCGATTTCGAATTCAATGTATACCTCGATTGTTATTAATCAAATGCAACTTAAAACAAAACAAAAGTGCCTAAGTGTCTCCTTTGGTATACGTTGGTTGGTTGGTTGGTTGGTTGGTTTGTTTACGTCCATAGGCGACGGTGACCACATAATACTTACCTTAAAGTAATTTTCAGTGTACACAATTATTATTTTACATTAGTCTGGATAGAAAATTAAAAACAAAAGACGACAGGAAACCTTTATAGCACCTGTAACCATTTTAAATATTATATTAAATTACAATAGCGTGTAATATGAGCTGTCAGACACACGCTTGCAAAGTAAATATACGACTCTTAACGGGCCTTGCCTTTGAGCTACTCGGAGTCTCTTTGTATTCTGGTTTAAAATCTTAATTATGGAAATAGCCATTAGTTTTAAAGTAACTTCTTAGCGTTACTCGTTAGCTATTGTCATTTTATTTATAGCTTGTAGTATTAGATTTGTTTTAAGTCACAAAAAATATTTTTTGTGAATATTGATAAATTGTCATCTATTCTTTTATCTGTTCAAAATCTACTTAATGTCATAAACAAGAATATGTGATTTTATTTCACATGACTGAAATCTAATTTCTTATGACTGACAGGAATTGCTCACAAAATATATCAGCCGGAACACGAGTTATTTGGGGCAGACCACAAACTTGAAAAAAGAAACAGACGTCACCTTGTCTTGTCGAGAGTGACGCTGCCCGCTTACCATGTGTGCGTAATTTTTAGTGCGGTACGACCAATCCGACGCGGTAATGGCGGCCGATTAATAACAGCATCTTGTCAATGTGTGCGTGTGATACTTGTACAGAGCAGTTGGTATGTTGGGTGTTTCACTGAATTTGTTGCTGACAATCCATCTGATTCTTTTTTTAAGTCTGTGGGGCAGACTAAGTAAAACAAGGTAGCTAGCCACCTGGCTAATACACACAAAGAAAATACCAGGATACATAATTAATGCACCGGAGCAGCATCAAATGTAATGCCCGGTTTACATTATTCCAGTCTAGTAATCCAGCGAATCCAGTCCAATTGGACTGGATTTTATCGTTTACATTATTCCAGTCATTTAGAAGCTGTTGAAGTGTGAACATTACAGTGACAATGATTTCAAGAAGAAAATGTATCAAACGGCCCTGGATTGGCTGTCTACATTATTCGAGTTGCACTGGAAGTGCACTGCAGTAGAAGTAGACCGATCCACTTACTGGACTGGAATGCTCATCGAATTCAGGGCAATCCAGTGGAGGTTTACATTTTTCCATTAGCAATGGATTATATATATGAAAATAGCAACTGGACTAGAATAATGTAAACCGAGCATAATGGACGTTACTGTCCAAAATACTCCACTACCCACATCTAGAAGCAGAAAACACACCACAAACACATACAAACCAGAAACACGATAATTATAATTACTTCAAGGAAACTCTTTCAGACGCTAATTACTCTCATAAATCAACGAAATGCATTAAAGTTTGACTCATCACCATTACGGAAGGCGTAATTGTAGAAAACTTCGCAGGCGTCCGCTTTTAACGGTTTTGCATGTAAAAGCGTTCGAGGGGTGGATTAACACATTTTAAAACAGAGTTTAGAATGGTTCTAACGGAATTTTCAAACCTTTAATCTATATAAAGGACCAGGCCTAATTTGCATTGCTTTATAATGGTGACAATTCATTTTTCCTTTATAAATAAGCTTGGCCACCTTGTTTTTCCCTTAGGGAAAAAAGTAT
Source organism: Thymelicus lineola (assembly GCA_963932265.1). Classification (NCBI taxonomy): domain Eukaryota; kingdom Metazoa; phylum Arthropoda; class Insecta; order Lepidoptera; family Hesperiidae; genus Thymelicus; species Thymelicus lineola. The sequence continues at coordinate 12,444,488 of OZ010699.1, forward strand.
AGATACACAAATAGAAATATAGGAGTGATTCTACGGGTTTTTTCATAGTTTTTATGTAATAAAAATAGATGTAATGGTAAATTAAATATAATCTTAGTTGTGGTTAATTAAAAATGATTGGATGGACAAATAATTAACGATTATAATTTTAAGAGCAGAATATATAACCTAGCGTAAGTACAATATTAGAATTAGGCATTTTAAATCTTGATACAGACTTAATCAATTAAAATTTCTGAATTAATTTAGAACAATGCTAATTAAAAGATAATAATATGAAATCTCCACTCCGCTTAGCAAATCATTTTTAAAATTTTTCATTCTTTGTTTTTATTTCTCGAATTTATTGGTACATAAGGTAGCATAGCAGTTTAAACGTTGGTCTTCCGAACACGGGCGCTGGCGCGCACCTCTAATTTTCAAAATAATGTGTGTATTTGATTCAGTGAAGGAAAACATTTTGAAGGAATCTGCATACCTGAGAGTTCTCCTGAATGTTCTCAAAGGCATGTGAAGTCTACTAACCCGCACTTGGCTAGCGCGGTATGGCCTATAACCCTCACATCACATTGTGAGTAGAGATCCGAGCCCAACAGTGGGACAATTGTAGGTTTATTTATTTATTTAACACTTTATTGTTTGTACACCATACAATAATATACATAAGAGCACAAGAAAAAAAGAATACAAAACAATGGGCAACCTTATTGCTTTGAAGCGATTTCTTCCAGGCAACCCAGCAGTAGCAAGAAAACAGCAAGAATATATAGGTTGTGACTTTATAATAATTATCATCGAATTTAATTCGTTCAAGTTATTAGTTACAAGTTAAATTGATCTAATATTATATCGTATAACACGTCTACACAACAAAACTGAACTTGTATTAGCTCGTATTACTAGGAACTACGGACATGAGTAAGACTTATCCAACGAACAAGTTTACTAGTTTTGAGGCTGTTCAATTCTACTATAGAACTATCTAAAGAAACTTTCCCTCGTCGCGGCGTCGTTAGATGGGGCTTCAATAGAATCTGTCCTATTTGAAACTAAGTAGTACTTCTCCGTCTTCGATGTATAAGTACGAAAATTAATAAATAATGCTTCAAATGTGTACAAATCATTATTATTATAGACTTACCGTCCTCCCTTCGACTCTAGAATTGTCAAATCTTTTCCTGAAATGGTTTGAATAAAACAAGCAGTGTTATCTCAAGCTTACTCCTATTTACTTAATCAGTAAAACTGCATCGATATGTCGTTTCTGAGATAGTGTGATCAAACGTACAGAATAAAGCAATACTTAGTTGTCGCTGACATCAAACTTTAAAAGTGGCTTAGAAACAAGCATTGCCACTTTACCGTTCAAAGTTGTAGTACGAACAGTTTGTAGTCTAGTACTTACAAGTTGGCCTCTAGGTACAGTTGACATATTCAATTGAAGTCATATTTTGTACGGTATAACTTACGCTCACTTCGCTTTATAAAATCCGAGCCGAAGTACTCACCACACTCAAAAATTTTCAGAATGTTTAGTTTTTTTGGTATGATTTTGTTTGTGACCTGATCCAATTATGTATATAAAATTTTAACAAAAAAAGAACCAACTTCAAATAAAAAAAGAATTATCGAAATCCATTGGCGTGATATTATTGATTTATTGGTCCATTTGTCGCGTACATACTTAATGAAAATTTAAGACTTATATGCTTTTCTCATGGATGTCATTGTCAGATCTCGCTCAAATTAAGTGGGACCACACGACAAGTACCGGTCGTTCGTACACCCAGTCGAAATCGTTCACCCAGTCGAAAGTTCTGAGGTAACAAACATAAAAAATACAGTCGAATTGAGAACCTCCTTCTTTTTTTGAAGTTGGTTAAAAATTACGCATTAATAACATAATGTGCAAAAGCTCGAGCTGTTTAAAAATAATAATATTCTGCTAGAACACATCAGAAACCCAATTCATGTGTACAAACATTTTCGAAGAGAATACCGTCTTATTCTTCAATGTCCTCGTGATTTATTAGGGATTATATAAACATAGTTACAGTCAGTATAGTTGTAACATTCCATTATAGGACAAAATTGCGCCGAGATCATCCCTGTCTGCGTAGGCCAAAAGTTACGACAAGCCACCTTCAACAAGTCCTAGGGTAATTACTTTTCTTTACCCTTGTACCTTTCACAAATGTCATTTAAATACGTTTTCATATCCCTGCTCATAGGCTTCTCAAAGCTCCTACCGCGAATTTTCCTAGAATTTTCCTGGGCTCTTGTGTCACAAAGCGGATTGTAGGAAAAAAAACTTTAAAGTAAAGCGTGTATTCCCAGTAAAAGGGTTATTACTTAAAACAGACGCTTTTCTGTTAAATTAGCTAGACTTTGTGAAGGTTTTATATGAATATTAGGATAAAGGTTAAGCCGACATTAAAAATCAGGAGGTCACGTTAGTTAATACATATTATTTCTGTATGAGTACACCAACATCTCCAAGACGATGAACTTTTTGTGTTATGATTTTGTTCGAAATGATTTCATATTAATGATGAATATCTGATGATGACAATTGGTGAAAAACAAATCCTAATCAAGAGAGATTTGCGGCAGTAATGTTACTAATCAGTGCATTTTTAAAGAGTATGAGGAGTTCATTTTATTTTGCAGTTGAAGCAGGCCTGGCGCACTCTGCACTTTTGGTATGCGTGTTACAAGTACATGGCGCGTTCGACATGTCGGGCCTATTTCAGAAGGGCTGCCACGCGCCGCCGAGCCGCTCCGACAGTGTCATATATTCGTAGTCTATCATACATATTGTCATCACACAAAAAAGACAACACTGACGTTATCAGAGAGGATAAGATTTATGATTAGAAAGAGAGGCAAAGTCTAGATGAATATGTTAGTGGAAATCTGCTATCACATTTGGGCTGGTGCTGCCAAATGCCACCTGTCAGCATTGGATTCTATGGAGAGGTGTAGTAAGAGGCTTATTGGTTACCTTAAATTGGTTGAGACCAATTTAAAGAGCCTCGAGCACAGGCGCAGAGTAGTCAGCCTCTCGGTATTCTACAGGATACATTTTGGAGAGTGTGCGCAGGAACTGCATGATCAGTCCCAATAGTACTCCCACATAGTCCTACTCCAGACGCTTTTAACGTATTTTGGGCGCGTACTCGCAATGTAAAAAGCCAGAAATAATGCAACTCTTCTCCACTAATCCTTATGGAGCAGCAGGTTGGAGTATCCTCTAGGCCTCATTAGCAGAGACCTGTGTTCAGTAGTCTGCGAAACAGGGAATCCTAGTCCCGCACTAGTATCCTCTAGTATGAGTGCTTCTGTTTCATAAAAAAAACCACCGTCGGTACATAATATGATACTACGGCACTAAACAGCCTCCAAAAACTTTCGCCACAAATGGCGGCGTAACTCCTTAGCACATAAATTATACAGAGCTATATATTATAATGCCCCAGCATTGTTATTTTATGGTCCAACAGCGCTCTATAAAACTTACCCTCTAAGCCAGCATAAGTGAAATTTGTGGATGTTTCGAAGGTTTCTTGAATTTTTATGACATTGTTTTAACAAGCCATTTTAACTGGACCATAAAACTTAACTTGAGTATCAATGGATCCGATTAATCGATAAAATAAAAATATTCTGTTATATTTACAACACAGGGGCACAGATGAGATAAGAAGAGAGAAGAGTAATGAGAAATCAGTTCGATTCATAACGAACTCAGTTTGAACTCAGGTCGACCAGGAAAAAGATACTAATGGCATATCACCATGCATAAGAGCCGTCTTATTACGCAATTAAACTGAGTGCACTGCCCAGTGATCGCAATAGCTTGAACTGTACGCCTTCGCCATAACTTCGGCCGGTGTTCAGCAGGCACCACCGGCAGGGAAGATTGGCAAGAACTTAAGATGAATAGAGTTCCTTACGCTCTAATGAGTGTAAGAGTAACTTTCTACGACTGCGCTACTGTGCGTATGACTTGGCTCTACGTGGCCTAATAAAAAATAGTACCGAAATTTCCTCTTGAAGACCATTGCGGTATATCAACAGGTACGGTTTAAACCAATTTTTTTACATAGTTCGATTGGTCCATTTCTGGCAATACCCCCGAATGCAGGAAGTGATTATGCCGTGATCCGAATATCACTGGTGAAATCCGGATATCACTGGTGCGAACCAGTTAAGCCCGCTCTGAAAATTAGCTGCGGTTTGACGGAGGAAGCTTTTAACGACCTCATTAGTAATGGCTGAAATTTAAAGGTCGGTTATTTCGAAGTAATTGCTCCCTGTTTTAAATTAAGCGGCGATATTCGAGACCGGTCGGCGATTAATACGTTTTTGATTAATGTCTTCTTTTCCTTCATTTACCAATTCTTTCGCTTTCATTTAATTACTAGGTCTTTATGTTGCCATAGCCCAATGGTCTGAACGTTGGGACACGGGTGGTCCAATTTGGAATCGTGCAGATCAATTTACGAATCATGTGCTTTAATGAAGCATCTGCCTAAATGCCTGAGTTTTCCATAATGTTTTCAAAGGTATCTGAAGACTGACAATAGGTACTAAGCCAGTTTGATTCCTTGTCTTTTCATTTTATGGGACTTTCGCTTCGAGGTTTACTCTCTCAGCTGTGCCAATCACATTTAGCGAATAACTCTTATTCTATAAGTTGGAAAAATATTCATTTATTATAATCGTTGCCCATCTTCGGTCATATAATCTTCGGTCTGTCAAGCATCATTGTTTCCTAATCCGACTCGGGCTTGGCTACTTTTCTGATCGGTTACTGCTAGATTTTAAAATGATTGATACCTACACACTAGTTGCTGCTGGTATATTTCATTTAATATTTTAAAATTATTGATACACAAACTAAATCTATTTAGAATTCATAGACGAAAAACATAAAAGTCGGGCATCGTTTCGCTGTAAACTTTATTCGTTCCAAGTTGTAGGAACGGAAGCAGGCGAGTGCCTGTAAATTATTTAACAGTTTATTCTGTTACGGCGGGAAATAAACGATAGGAATATTCTCAGCTCTAGTTTACATAACGTAGACAAATTCACTCCTGTGGTTGTTTTTACCGCAGTGTCGGAATTTCAGCGGAATTTTCCATCGGCGAATCGACGAACAATATAAGCTTATAGCCACTGTTGGATAAACGATGCGTTGCACGATTTTTTCTTGCAATATTCTACGAAGGAGTCGTAGTGAGTAGGTAAGTAAAGAATGTATGCAATTAGAATACTATGGAGCAAAGCGAAAATTTTGATTGGAGTAAGTGGAACGATTTCCGTGGGTTAAGATTTTTTAAATTAAAGAGTTAGGTTTATTTTTTTATGTAGTGAGAAAAGCAACAA